>CM060409.1:2500-5000 GCA_030545235.1 Helianthus tuberosus
ACCCTAAACCCTAAACCCTAAACCCTAAACCCTAAACCCTAAACCCTAAACCCTAAACCCTAAACCCTAAACCCTAAACCCTAAACCCTAAACCCTAAACCCTAAACCCTAAACCCTAAACCCTAAACCCTAAACCCTAAACCCTAAACCCTAAACCCTAAACCCTAAACCCTAAACCCTAAACCCTAAACCCTAAACCCTAAACCCTAAACCCTAAACCCTAAACCCTAAACCCTAAACCCTAAACCCTAAACCCTAAACCCTAAACCCTAAACCCTAAACCCTAAACCCTAAACCCTAAACCCTAAACCCTAAACCCTAAACCCTAAACCCTAAACCCTAAACCCTAAACCCTAAACCCTAAACCCTAAACCCTAAACCCTAAACCCTAAACCCTAAACCCTAAACCCTAAACCCTAAACCCTAAACCCTAAACCCTAAACCCTAAACCCTAAACCCTAAACCCTAAACCCTAAACCCTAAACCCTAAACCCTAAACCCTAAACCCTAAACCCTAAACCCTAAACCCTAAACCCTAAACCCTAAACCCTAAACCCTAAACCCTAAACCCTAAACCCTAAACCCTAAACCCTAAACCCTAAACCCTAAACCCTAAACCCTAAACCCTAAACCCTAAACCCTAAACCCTAAACCCTAAACCCTAAACCCTAAACCCTAAACCCTAAACCCTAAACCCTAAACCCTAAACCCTAAACCCTAAACCCTAAACCCTAAACCCTAAACCCTAAACCCTAAACCCTAAACCCTAAACCCTAAACCCTAAACCCTAAACCCTAAACCCTAAACCCTAAACCCTAAACCCTAAACCCTAAACCCTAAACCCTAAACCCTAAACCCTAAACCCTAAACCCTAAACCCTAAACCCTAAACCCTAAACCCTAAACCCTAAACCCTAAACCCTAAACCCTAAACCCTAAACCCTAAACCCTAAACCCTAAACCCTAAACCCTAAACCCTAAACCCTAAACCCTAAACCCTAAACCCTAAACCCTAAACCCTAAACCCTAAACCCTAAACCCTAAACCCTAAACCCTAAACCCTAAACCCTAAACCCTAAACCCTAAACCCTAAACCCTAAACCCTAAACCCTAAACCCTAAACCCTAAACCCTAAACCCTAAACCCTAAACCCTAAACCCTAAACCCTAAACCCTAAACCCTAAACCCTAAACCCTAAACCCTAAACCCTAAACCCTAAACCCTAAACCCTAAACCCTAAACCCTAAACCCTAAACCCTAAACCCTAAACCCTAAACCCTAAACCCTAAACCCTAAACCCTAAACCCTAAACCCTAAACCCTAAACCCTAAACCCTAAACCCTAAACCCTAAACCCTAAACCCTAAACCCTAAACCCTAAACCCTAAACCCTAAACCCTAAACCCTAAACCCTAAACCCTAAACCCTAAACCCTAAACCCTAAACCCTAAACCCTAAACCCTAAACCCTAAACCCTAAACCCTAAACCCTAAACCCTAAACCCTAAACCCTAAACCCTAAACCCTAAACCCTAAACCCTAAACCCTAAACCCTAAACCCTAAACCCTAAACCCTAAACCCTAAACCCTAAACCCTAAACCCTAAACCCTAAACCCTAAACCCTAAACCCTAAACCCTAAACCCTAAACCCTAAACCCTAAACCCTAAACCCTAAACCCTAAACCCTAAACCCTAAACCCTAAACCCTAAACCCTAAACCCTAAACCCTAAACCCTAAACCCTAAACCCTAAACCCTAAACCCTAAACCCTAAACCCTAAACCCTAAACCCTAAACCCTAAACCCTAAACCCTAAACCCTAAACCCTAAACCCTAAACCCTAAACCCTAAACCCTAAACCCTAAACCCTAAACCCTAAACCCTAAACCCTAAACCCTAAACCCTAAACCCTAAACCCTAAACCCTAAACCCTAAACCCTAAACCCTAAACCCTAAACCCTAAACCCTAAACCCTAAACCCTAAACCCTAAACCCTAAACCCTAAACCCTAAACCCTAAACCCTAAACCCTAAACCCTAAACCCTAAACCCTAAACCCTAAACCCTAAACCCTAAACCCTAAACCCTAAACCCTAAACCCTAAACCCTAAACCCTAAACCCTAAACCCTAAACCCTAAACCCTAAACCCTAAACCCTAAACCCTAAACCCTAAACCCTAAACCCTAAACCCTAAACCCTAAACCCTAAACCCTAAACCCTAAACCCTAAACCCTAAACCCTAAACCCTAAACCCTAAACCCTAAACCCTAAACCCTAAACCCTAAACCCTAAACCCTAAACCCTAAACCCTAAACCCTAAACCCTAAACCCTAAACCCTAAACCCTAAACCCTAAACCCTAAACCCTAAACCCTAAACCCTAAACCCTAAACCCTAAACCCTAAACCCTAAACCCTAAACCCTAAACCCTAAACCCTAAACCCTAAACCCTAAACCCTAAACCCTAAACCCTAAACCCTAAACCCTAAACCCTAAACCCTAAA